>WOXC01003675.1:0-40889 GCA_011680675.1 Gymnobelideus leadbeateri | reverse complement strand
ATTGTAATGGAAATGCAAATTTAAAGATCTTCCCTGCCCCTAGCTTAAGTGCACCTGGAGCCTGTGGTGGGAGGCTTGTTTTTCAGGAAAGCCCATACCTTGATACTTTGTGATTGGGCAGTGGGTCCAGAAGGTCGTTACATTCTCTGAGCCAGGAGAAGGCTATATAAACCCTGAGGCGAGGCTTTGCTTTGGGGCTCACTTTGAGAAGTGTTGTGTGATTTGACCAGATGAGACTCTGGGAAGCCGTTGTTGAGAGCCCCCGGCTTTGAAAACCCAGATGTTGATGCTTCCCTCTCTGGTAACTGTGATTTGGTATTGATATAATGGTTGGACAGTTTGGAAGCCTGTCAATTTGATCTGTAAGTTCTGTAACTCTGAAGTTCGGGGTGCTGACCTTTACCTCTGAACTAGGTAATACATGTTTGATTAAAGTAAGCTTGTTAACCCATTTTGAGTTGCTTTCCTTTTGAAAAGCAGATCTAAGAACCTGTGTTGGCAGTCACCCTGGGGATATTGGGGTGCTTGCTGCTACAAAATGGCGACGAGGATGGGATCTGCTGAGTAAAAGGAAAGTATGGGGGCTGGGATAATTGTTTGTTTCCCAGTTGTGGTAGCTGTGATTCTGTGGAGCCATGGAGCAGGAGAGAAAGACCTGCATGCTGACTTCACTGAGCTGAGAGCAGGCGTGGTGAGCTGCCTGCATGGAGATCTGTGGAGAAACCTGGAGCCGCTGCCTTCTGCTGGAGGAGAAGGAACCCAGGAGTTTGGAGTTCAGCTACAGGACAAGATAAGGACTGTGTGGCAAAGCTGGGGCACTGAATGTGTTTCCTTGCTGCATCCCACAGTTTGGGACCCAGGGGGGATGGACTTGTGACTGGTGGGTGGGGTGAAGTGCCATGGACCCCAAGGACCCCACGTTGGTTTTGTTGCCCAGCTCCCTCTCTGGACTTGGAAGCAGGGGCTGGAGCAGTGTTGTGGGAAGGACACCCCCCTCCTCCCAAGAGAACTTTATGTGATAATGCTTTGTATTTTGTGTTTAAGGCCCAGTGGCCACTTTGGTAACTTTAGATGTACCTTGAAAATATGACTTAAGAGATGGTTAGTGCTAATTGAAATGTAAATTGTCTATGCTATGGGCATACTTAGTAAGACTTTACTGAATAAGTAACCAATTGTACTTTGAGATATTGTTACAGATAAGAGACTAATTGAGCTAATCAAGACTTTGCCCCACAAGTGGAAGACTTGTACTTTGAAAACTGATGTAACTGATTGAGTTAACTTAAGAGTGACTATTTTTTTTGATTTTACTGATAAGTGGACTGAGTTAACATTTGCCCCATGAGTGGAAGACTTGGACTATTGTATTTTGAGATTATATTGTGATTTTCTTATGTACCTGGAAAACGTGACCTAAGAGATGTTTAGTGCTAATTCAAATGTAAATTGTGTATGCTATGGGCATGAAAGATCTTGGGGCCGAATGTAATGGAAATGCAAATTTAAAGATCTTCCCTGCCCCTAGCTTAAGTGCACCTGGAGCCTGTGGTGGGAGGCTTGTTTTTCAGGAAAGCCCACACCTTGATGCTTTGTGATTGGGCAGTGGGTCCAGAAGGTTGTTACATTCTCTGGGCCAAGAGAAGGCTATATAAGCCCTGAGGAGAGGCTTTGCTTTGGGGCTCACTTTGAGAAGTGTTGTGTGATTTGACCAGATGAGACTCTGGGAAGCCGTTGTTGAGAGCCCCCCGGCTTTGAAAACCCAGATGTTGATGCTTCCCTCTCTGGTAACTGTGATTTGGTATTGATGTAATGGTTGGACAGTTTGGAAGCCTGTCAGTTTGATCTGTAAGTTCTGTAACTCTGAAGTTCGGGGTGCTGACCTTTACCCCTGAACTAGGTAATACATGTTTGATTAAAGTAAGCTTGTTAACCCATTCTGAATTGCTTTCCTTTTGAAAAGCAGATCTAAGAACCTATATTGGCAGCTACCCTGGGGATATTGGGGTGCTTGCTGCTACAAACATCTGATACCATATACCCAAATAAGGTCCAAATGGGTAGACAATGTAGTTATAAAGGCTGATACTATGAACAAATTAGAGAAACAAGGAATAGTTTATCAGATTTATGGAGAACAGAGGAATTTATGACCAAGGAAGAGATAGCAGACATTATGAAATGTAAAATGGATAATTTTGATTATGTTAAATTGAAAAAAATTTATACAAACAAAGCCAATACAACCAAGATTGGGAGGGAGGCAGAAACCTGGGAAAGAATTTTTTAAAAATCGGAATCCTTTTAAACTCATAACAGTTATGAAAAGCAAGGTGAAGAACGTCAAGCTGTTTCTGTATTCATTTTATTCTGAAGGACCTACATCTTAGGTAAATGTTTCGACCAACAAGATTAAACTGTACCCACATCCTGTATTTTAAGGTCTAAGTTTAACTGGTCAACATTTAAATGGATTGGAGCTATTAGTACATAAAGTGATGGGTGTTGTTTTTTTTCCAGCTCTTCTCCATCACCCTCCTTTCCCCCAATACTTTTTGGTTTGTATGTGGTTTCTCAGTTAATACATAGCTAATAACTCTTAATTTTTCTTATGTTTTTTAACTGCTTAGGTCTATCTGGATGTAAGGGTAAAATTCATTTTACAGAAATACTTGTGTATATTTAAAGACCCAATGGCTCCTCTGGAGCTTGTACGTTCAAGAATGATTAATCTGTGTAATAAACTGATTACTACAATCATTACATATAAAAAAAAAACCTCATTAGCTGTATGACCCTGAGAAATTCACTTAACCTCTGTCTTAATTTCTTCATCGACAAAACAGGGATAATAATAACAGCTACCTCCCATGGTTGTTGTGAAGGTCAAATAAGATAATAATTATAAGGTAATTAGCATAGTCCCTGGCATGTATTAGGCAATACATAAATATTAGCTATTATTCTATTGTTATTATTGTTAATATTAACATCCTAAAATATGTTGCTTGGAGATGAGTTCAATACTCCCCATATGGTCTAACCAGAGCTGCCATGTCTCTATGGCTCTTCAGGATGCTAAAGCTATCAGCTATTTTTCATATCACCTTCTATCCAGCCATACTTCCCCACCTTTTAATTATGAAATTGATTTTTTTGAGCCCAAAGATAAGCCTCCATATTCATTTCCATTAAATTTCATTTTGTTCAATTTGGTTCATTCTACCTTTGGGATCCTGTTCTATTGTCCATTATGTTAATGATCCTCCTTAGCTTTGTGTCATCTAAAAAATTTAAAAAGCATACAATCGAAGCTTTCATTCAAGTCATTGATAGAAATATTGAATAGAAATGAGACAAGAATAGAACCCTATGGTTCCTCCACTAAAGACCTTTGTAAGCTCAAGAAAAGTGGGATTTTCATTGTTTTTCTTTCAGTTCAGTTCCCAGGCTCATACTAAATTATAAACATCTGAAGGATCAATATCTTTTGAACCCTGGCAATTCACAGCTGTACTGAGTCACATAGGTTGTGATGCTGTCTGGCTCTGGTCTGGTGATTATTTATCTATTATTTTGTTTAGACAGTTGGAGCCCTGTCTGTTGGATCTCTGTGCTAATTTCTCTATGTTTCTCTGCTTGTATTTTCTCCACATTTCTTTCCCCTGAACTAATGAATGACTTATATATGTTTAATTAAAGTAAGATTGTTGACTCCTTTGAAGCTGTGTTTCCTTTAGAAAGGAAGATCAAAGAACCTGTGCTAGTAGGCCATCCTGGGTATGATAGGGTGCTTGCTAATACAACCTTCCTCCAGGATAGCTTCAGGAATTCCACATCCACTTAACCATGTAGTATCTATGGGATAAATAAAGAACATGAGACCAAAGAGTTCATGTGTCTAAGGTCCCTTAGGTAGCAGAACCAGGATTTAAACTGCAACCATATAACTCCCAATCCAGTGTCCTTGACACTGCATCATACCTTCTTTAATCACTCTGTTCCCTTGTATTCCTTCCCACAGAACTACATTTGGAAGATAAAACATAGTCCCGTGGTGGGAACATAAGAAACTTAGAGATGGAAAAATTTCTACTGCATTTCCAAGGCTCAAGGAGACCCAATAGAATCATACAATGTTAAATGTGGAATGGACTTAGGAATCATTTAGGCTAACAATTTTACTGAAGCCCAGAGAGGGAAGGGGGCTTGCTCAAGGTCACACAATCAAAATTAGAACCCAAAGCTTCTGATGCCCAATCCAGGGATCTTTCTATGACGTCATTGCTGCCTGGTGGTGTGGAGATGGAGAGTCTGCCAGCAAAGTTGCTGCTTTCACCCTTCCCCTTAGGGCTCCTTGGCCATACCTCATGATGGCTGGCTTCACAATCTCTTAGGGGCTGCCTAGAGCTGGTGACTCCCCCTGTTGCACTCTTTACAGATAATGAAGGAAGGAAATGGGTCAAATGGTTGCTTATATGGAGGCCTTTGTAACATGGATTGGGCCCTTCCACCCATTGCTTATATTTTGCTACCTTGATTACATAAAACCCCTTACTTCAGCCTCAGGTACAGACACTATGGTCTGTAGGAGCTATGGTCATTGTGGGACAATCTAACCAATTCTGAACCTGCAGCTTTCCAAGATATGCCTAGAGGTCAACTCTTGGTCATATAATACTCTGTCATCTCTCCTATCATGCCTGTCAAATCATCTGGACTTCCTGATTTTAAGCCTTGTCCGAAATCCTTAGTCTCTTTTTTCTATGTCTCAACAACTGAATGAGATACATATTGATTAATTGCCTAATGTGCCTGTGTCAGCATGTTTCTCTATCTCTGTCTCCTTGTCTCTGATAATAACTCAAATCTCTTCTCCAGTATCACCCCACAACACATTTTTGCCATTGTGTACACTATGGCTTTCCTAATTCTATCCTTCCTGCTAAGGCTTCTCAGTCTTACTTTCTTCCTTTTCTTGTTTTTATCCATCTCCTTTTCCTCCTTTTCTTCTTCTTTCTTTTCAATTAGCATCCTATCTCCCCTGTTTTGAATGGCTCCTGCCTCCTAAGTCCCTGCTAGGCAAGAGTGGAGGACTATTAAAGAAAAGTGAGGTTTATTCTGCTGGAGATGTGTTTCAGAATTCTTCTAGACATATGCCCTGTCTTAGAAGCAGGCCTTAGAAGGCAGCTGTCCAATCTTATTCAACAGCAGAGGGGTGTGTGTGTGTGTGTGTGTGTGGTGAAAGGGGGGATGGCAGAGATAGATGGGGATTCAGAGCAGCAGTGCCTTCTTTGGTCCCAAAGGCCATTATTTTGCAAAAAGAAAAAAAAAAGTTAGTGACGGTGAAATAGAAAGGATTTCTGATGTTTGGAAGTAGAGAGATTCATGTTGAGAAAAGAGTTGGTATGGCAATGGTGTTAATAATGGAGGAAGATCCGTGGGGTCAAGAGAAAAAGAGAAAGTAGAATAAAATGGTGATTTTCAGCCCATATACTACTGTGGTTTGGGGGAATGGAGCCTAGTAGAGGAGTCTAGGCACTGGAGGAGGAAGTGTGTTAGAGTATGGTAGCATAAGGCTCTGTTGGGCCCCTTTTTCTGGCCAGAGAGGACCTCAGTCTTCCTCTTTGTTTCCCACACTCTAATCCTGGAAGGCCCACTGGACTTCGGAGAGAAATTAGCACAGTGACAAAGAAAGGGGATTCTTGCTTTCATGAAGTATGAAAAGCTAAGTGAATTTGCATGGACCTTCCCAGAGTAGTTGTTGTCTATGCTCAAGGTATAGGCTGGTCTTCTTAAGAAATAAAGGACTTCAGAATGAAAAGACAAGACAAAGGTTGTGTGACAGACTCCATCATAGCCCATTTATGTGATTAGGATCCACTGATGTACAGCACATCAGGAGGGGGGTACATGCTTTCCCAGTAGATTGGGGCTCAAGACAATATTTTAATTGTATATCTCCACATTGATCTCTAGAATTAAGAGTTGTTTAATCATCTACAACTTTTTGTGATGCCATTTGGTTGTAGGGGGTTTTTTGGTTAGTTTTGCTTTTGCTGAAGATACTCAAATGGTTTGCTATTTCCTTCTCTAACTTATCCTAGAAATGAGGAAACTAAGGTAAAAAAGGAGTAAATGACTTGCCCAGGGTCACATAGCTCAAAAGTGTCAGAGGTCAGATTTGAACTCAGGAAGAGGAATCTTCCTAACTCCAGGCCCAGTACCTTATCCACTGTGCTACATAGTTGCCCATAGAGAACAAGAGAGACGGTGAAAGAAGAGGAAGAAAGGAAAGAGAAGGGGAAAGGAAAAGCAACGGGAGTTAGAGACAAATGTTGAAAGAGAAGAAGTGGAGCAAAGGAAAACTCCATTTACACAAACCCCATCTCTGAACTGGAGTGTCCAGGAGGCAGCTGGCAGAAGTAGCTCTATGAAGGCCCTTAGCTCCACTATGTCCCCAGGCCAGAGCTATTGAAGAGGGTATCCACTGACTTCAGGAGCTGAACCATCTGTTTGGTGATGTCCACATCCCGTGCATAGGGACATTCATTCCTGTGATCAGACTCCATTATCTCCAGTACCTCTCCCCTTTGCTTAAGGCCTCAGCTATGGCCCTTGGTTTTCTATGGGCCTCATTTGGAAAGTGAGATCTTGGTTTGGAAGGGGACTCAAGGACAGAGTGAGGATCCAGGGTAAAGAACACATGCTGGGAGTCAGGTTCTTTTCAAGTCTCTGCCCCTACTTTTATCTGTGTTTAATATTAGACAAGTCCAATTACTTCTCTGGACTTCATTTTCCTCATCTGTAAAAGAGAGATCATACCTGCCCTGTCTACCTTATATTTGTTCCAATTCAATCTAACAAAAATTGTTATAGTTTTATGAGGTTCAGGCTTGTGCTTCTCATATTAAAAAATAATAATAATGTTCTTCTTTTCAAGGAGAATAAACTCCTTGTCTAATAAGTGGTAAGGGAAATGGGAGATAGGGGTGCTACCACACTTACATAAGTAAGCATGAAACATGAGATGGAGGAGGTGCAGAGAAACACAAAATGCTCTAAGAAAAATGGAGGTTGGGAGGCAAAGCCAAAATGGTGGAGTAAAGGCAAGAACTTGCCTGAGATCTCCCCTAAGCCCCTCCAAATGCATATAAAAAATGACTCTAAATACATTCTAAAGTAGTAGAAGCCACAAAAAGATGGAGAGAAACAAATTTCCAGTACAAGACAACTTGGAAGGTCAGCAAGAAAGGTTTGTTGTACCAGGACGAGACAGTAGTGCCCTAGTGACGGTTTCCAGACCTCTCAGTCCACAGAGGGCAAGATGGAGAGGAGTGGCTAGATAGAAGCTAATCTCAAAAATAAATAAATACATACATACATAAATCAGGACTGTGATATGGTAGCTAAGAAAGCTAATGGGATTTGAGACACAATGACAGACACATGAAGTCCAAGACTAGGGCGAAAATGGTTCTGCTCAGTTGGACTCTGCTGATCAAGGGCTCTGCCTTGGTTGGACCATATTTGAATATTACATTCAGGTCAGGGTACCATACTTGAGGAAGAGTATTGATGAGGTACAGGGCAACCAAAATGGCAAAGGGCCTGGAGTTCCTGTGATGATGTGATTGGTTAAAGGACCTAGGGAAGAGATGAGAAGAAAAGAAAACTTAGAATTGTTTTCTTTGTGTATGGGAAGAGCTGTCACATGAAAGGGGGAATCAGACTGTTCTTCTTAAGCCCAGAGGACAACGGGAGGAAGCTACAAACACATATCCCTCATTCCACAGATGGAGGAAACATCCCTCGGTTTCCCTTCTTCTCTTCTTGACTTCATAGCTTCATGGGAGGGCATATTCTGGGGACTCTTTTCTAGGGAAGCAAGCAGGCTGGAGAGGAAGGGAGATGTCAGACAAAGGGAAGAAAGTGACTCCAGAATCCACTCAATCCTTCTCCTCCTTGTTCCTCCTGCCTCCTCAGTTATGAACTTCTCCCTCTCTATTCTTCCCCCAGATACATAATTCTGAAGAGGGTATGCTGTACACTCAGTCTCTGGTCTGCAGCTTCAGAGATGTGTGCTGCTGGTGGGTTGGGGCCTGGTGCCCCGTGATACGAATCTTCCACCCCACTTACATCAAGCCAGTCCTCCTGGCCTCAGGTAGATTTCCCTCCTTCCTGTCCCATCTTGTCCCCTTCCCACTGAAAGGCTTAGCTGCTAAGGTCTCTGTGCTATCTGCTTGCTCTAGAAGGGAAAGAAGGAAAAAATGAACAGGAGTCTTTCAAGTCAGGCTCCAGAAACAGCAGGAGAATAGAAAATCTTGTTTAAGGCAATTTTATCTCCTGTTTATCCGGGCTCTCTTGGCTCTTGCTCCTTTAGCCAGTTGCTTTGACTGGACTGCACCCTAGGCCCTGGGCTCTGTCTGGTCTCCCTCTGGGTCCAGGGTTCTGGTTGCATAGGCCCACATCTGGGCTATATCTGAGCTGTGTTGTAGATATATATAGGGCCATGTTTCAGAGTGGCCTAAGCCATATCTAAGCTGTGTTGGTGCCATGTTTGGATCATGTTTCAGACTGTCCTAGACCATGTCTAAGATGTGTTGGTGCCTGTAATGGTAATGGGAATTTGAAGATCTTCCCTGCCCCTTAATAGACCTAAGGGAATTTGAAGATCTCCCCTGCTTCTTAATAGGCGGAATGTAATCACATGAAGCCTGTGATGGGAGGAGATCGAAGAATGGGTGGAGCAGAAAGTGTGGAGCAGAGCCCAGAGGAAGTTAGAGCAGTTAGAAATTAAAGCAGTTAGAACAGAGGGAGGAGAGAGGATGCAGGCAAGCAGACAGCTACTTTTGAGAATGTTTGTTTGTAGGAAGACTTTGGGATGGTGTTGCTCTCTACAGTGTTACTGTGTATAGATATCTTTGTTGCTGTGATGGATTTTTGGTATTGGGATTTGCCTTTCTGGTGTCTGAATAAATGTTTTCCTCCTATCTTCTCTATGGAGAGTCTGTTATATTTTGTGATTCAAAACTATACCAACATATTCATAGTCACCATCAGTGCTGTGAATATTGCCTTGGTAATAGATGGCCATTTTGGGATGGTGCTTCAGATTTCCCAAGCCATGTCTAAGCTATGTTGGTGCCATGTGAAGATCATGTTTCAGATTGTCTCAAGTCATGTCCAAACTGTGTTGGTGCCATGTTTTAGGCTTCTGTAGGTCACATCCAGGGTGTATCTGAGATGTATTGGTTATATGTTTTGGGCCATGTCTCAGGATGTTCAGAGTCATGTCTGAACTGTGTTGATAATTTGAGATCATATCTCAGACTAAGATTATATCTGGGCTTTGTGGTACCACATTGGGAGGCCATGCTTTGGGCTCATAGGTGAGCTATAATGATGGGTGGCATATCTAGGATATCCGGGACCATACATACATATCTAGGTTTAGGTGGCATATCTAGGATATCCCTGGGACCATACATACATTGTGTCCAAAGCCATGTCTGGACTGTGATGATGGAGTATTTTTAACTTGTATCTAGCATGCTTTTCCAGAATTGCAAGAGCTGAGACAAAGAAATATCTGGATCATGTTTATATGGGGGCATCTACCCCTTCTCTTAATGATATATCTAGGTCATATCTTAAGTTCCATAGGTTGGTTGGGGAGGGGCAAAGCACTGATGCTCTGCTGGGGTTATATAGAATTCTGGACCACATATCCACAGATATCATCTCTAAAACCCTCCAACTGGAACTGGATGGTGGAGGGAGATTTGATCTATGTGTGGCATATCCCTAAGATCCTATTGAGGGCATGAGAGCAGCCTGGCATAATGAATAGAGGGCTGCCATTGAAGCTAGAAAGACTTGGGTTCATACATTGTCTCTCACAAATAGTAGCTACATCATCATAGGCAAACGCAGAAAACTCTAAGACTGTAAGTTTCAAATGAGTAGAAGATATACAGTGATGCCTGGAGCTTTCACAATGGAAATTTCCAACATCAAAGAAATCAGAAGTTCAAAGATGGAGAGAGGAAAGTACCCAAGTCATGTCCAAGTCCATATGTGCATTGTGTCTGAGTTCATGTTTAAGCCTGTATCCAAAGTATATGTCTGGAACTGTCTATAGGGGCATGTCTTGAAAAATATCTAAGCTTTGACTTAGTTTCTGAGTCATATTTTAGGGAGGGATATCTTCCTCTCAAAGCATCATGTCTGTTATTTGTCTTGGCTCATGTTAAGAATGTGTATGGTCCATGCCTTGGGATAGGTGGTGCTTGATACCATGTTGGGGCTATGTTGGTAATGTTGGGTCAAGTCTGGACCACATCCATAGTGCTCTTTATCACTTCTAAGGCCTTCCTTAAGTTGTATCATCGTAGCATAACTAGATGTATTTGGCCAAAATACTACTTCCACTCTCTCCTGCCCTCTGCCTAGCCTCACCTCCTTACCCACTCCATTCTCTGCTTCCGTTTCTTGTCTTGTCTACACTGGGCTTAGAGGGAAACTAGAGGGGATGATACAGGAAGTGAAGCCCTAGTCATTTCCCTCCCTGACTTAGATATTGGGACCCCAACCCTTGGCTGACCTCTCCACCTTTGACTTCCTCTGGACTGTTATATGCTCCTTGTTCTTCCCATTATTCACAGTTATGGTCACGTCAGGCCCCTGAATGATCTATCTCTCTCTTACAGTCATTGTTGCACCCAAGGACAAATTCTTCTATGGCTTCCTGGAACCCTGGCTAGGTGAGTGATATGTTGGTATTAGACCTGGGGAGAAGGCATTGGCCAGAAGTTAGAAGGTTAGACTGGTCAGGAGGACTAAGGAATGGAGATTTGTGACTAGAGAGGTTGAGAATTGAGATGAGGTCAGTATTGGGGAGTCTAGGAGCTAGGCTCTGGAGTATTTGAAGCAATGGAAGAATAGAATGAAGTCCTTGCTTGGAGGGTGGGGTGGGCAGTTCTAGGAGCCAATAGACTGGACTGGGACCTGAGACTGGGAGATTGATCCCTATGAAGGTCTTTCTTCCAGGGGATGGACTACTGCTGAGTAAAGGAGACAAATGGAGCCGCCACCGACGCATGCTGACCCCAGCTTTTCACTTTGACATCCTCAAACCTTATGTGAAGATCTTCAACCAGAGTGCAGACATCATGCATGTGAGCTTGGAGGAGCTGGCCAGGTCGGGAGGGAAACTGTCCAGGACTGAGCCTGCACAAAGTGAATTCCCTTCCAGATGAGTCTGGGCTTCAGGAAGCATAATAGGGGACATTGCACCATCCTTTTTTTTTTTAGCAAATGTGTAATGAGTTTAGGACTGTTGGGCAGAATCCAAGCCCACTGTCTTCCAGGAGACTCTTCCAGGCACTGGTAGGTCAGTTTTCACTCCACATGACTTCATCTCCTCCCAATAATTTTGGAGGTATGGAGACCAGTACTGATTATCCCCATTTTACAGATGAGGAAAGAAGATCTGACACAGAGAAGTGCTGTCACTTTCCCAAGGTCACTCAGTGTTTCAGTGGCTGACCTGGGACTAGCTCTCAGTTGCTGACTCTCAAAAAAGGATATTTCCATCCAAATAGTAAATTCTCAATGTGGCTCATAACCCTGTTGTTCTTCCTATGGCACACAGAGTTTCCTTCCTTGCTCCTTCTGGGTGCCTGAAGTGGCAGAAACCCAGTGGGTCAGGTCATGGGAGAAGACCAGCACAAACTCTCTCTCTCTCTCTCTCTCTCTCTCTCTCTCTCTCTCTCTCTCTCCCTCTCTCTCTCTCTCTCAGGCAAAATGGAGGCGCCTGTGTGCAGAGGGCAGCAATTACCTAGACATGTTCGAACACATCAGCCTTATGACCCTGGATAGCCTGCAGAAATGCATCTTCAGTCACAACAGCAACTGCCAGGAGTAAGTCTCAGCCTAGCTCTTGTCTCTGGGGTCTCAGGACCTACAGACAGTCTTGGAGAATAGGGGAAGGGAGGACTCTGGAACAGAGGGGATGCACAGTGTTGAGGAGAGAATCTAGAAGGAACTGGAAGGAATAGTAACTTAAAGCTAATGTGGAAACTGGGGGCTGCAAACATGACTGCCTGAGCATGAGAGGCTGAGTAGGGCCCTTGGAAGTGGAACAGATCAGGAATCAGATGACATGGGCTCTAACTTCAGTCCTCTTACTTACTCCTGGTGTGACCTTAGAGGAGCTCTTTAATGTCCCTGAGACTTAGTTTTCTCATCTAAATAACATGAGGACTGTACTAGATGACCTTTGAGGTCTCTTCTATTTCTAAACCCATGATCCAGTATTTGTGATACCTCTCTGAGAACTCAGGAAGCTGCCAGTCTCCTTGGAGAAGGACCTGAGTATAAGTCATTGAGGAACCTGAGATCCTTCAATCACTTGTTAAGGGAAAAAATGTATGTGTGTGGGTATGTATATATATATATATATATATATATATATATATATATATATATATAATATTTACATATATAAACAGACATAAATGTATATATGTATCTATATCATCTGTATCTGCATTCTTGTCCATATCTATATCTATATTCTCTATATCTATATCTTGAATGAGGATAAGCTCATTTCTCCAAAGACAGTGGAAAGGATGCCTGAAGAGGAGTTTACAAAACATAATAGGCCTGTAGGAAAATCTTTTGGCACCACTGGCACCACCCTAAGGGAGATTTCTTCAGGCCTAACTAGGGTGATCACCTTATGTAAACTGCCCCTGGGGAGTCAGATAGGCCTCTCTGCCATTACAGATAAGGGAGTTCATCTACCTAGGTTCAGGACATTTCCTGGCTGGGAAGATGTTGCATTTAATTGTTCTGGCTGGGGTTAGCCATGGTCATTTGTTTAAGTGAAACCAAGAAAGACTCTTTGCTTCACTCTGTTTTTCCTAACAATGTCATCCACAAACATGCCTCTTCCAGTTTCTGTCAGGGAAAGGCAGCTTGTCATGGACACCTCCTCAGACCAGTAATTGTAAGTCATTGTGGTCATTTCAATACCAATTATTCAGGTTATTTTTAAAATTTTTATTCTTATCATGTGGAATAAAACAAGAATTTCCATAACATAGTTCAATTTTTAAAAAATGATTATACATGAAACTGCAAATCTACCATGCATAACTTGCTATTCCTTTCAAATACACAACAAAATTTTAATGTAAATTTCTTCTTTTTCTTCCTTCCCCATAGAGAAAGAGCAGAATAATTAATTGGGTATGCAATTAAAAAACTAGGAAGAGAACAAATTAAAAATCTCTGATTGAACACTAAGTTGGAAATCCTAAAAATTAAAAATTAAAGGTGAAATTAATAAAATTGAAAATAAAAAAAACATTGAATTAATAAATAAAATCAGGAGTTGGCTTTTGAGAAAACAAACAAAATAGATAAACAACTGTTTAATTTGATTTTTTTTCTTTCTTTTTTTTTGCAGGGCAATTGGGGTTAAGTAACTTGCCCAAGGTCACACGGCTAGGTTTTTGTTTGTGTGTGTTAAGTGTCTGAGGCTGGAACCGAACTCAGGTCCTTCTGACTCCAGGGCCGGCTCTCTACTCACTGTGCCACCTAGCCGCCCCCTAAATTGATTTTTTAAAAAGAGAGAAACGCTAATACTAAAAGGAAATTAATTAAATTAAAAGGGAATCACTAATATTAAAAAGTGAAAGGGTGAATATATCACCAACAAAGTTAAAATTAAAGGAGTTATTTTGCCAAATGTGTGCAAATAAATTTAACAATTTATATTAGTGGAAATATATTTACAAAAATATAAATCGCCTAGATTAGAAGAGGACATAGAATATCTAAATACATGTATTTTGGAAAAAGAAATTGAAAAAACCATAAATGAGTTTCCTAGGAACAAAACATCAGAACCTGATGTATTTATAATTGAAGTCTATAAAATATTTAAAGTTCAACTAATTCCAGTGTTAGATAAATTATTTGGAATAATAGGTAAAGAATGAATTCTACCAAGCTGCTTTTATGAAACAAATATAATATTCACCCCTAAACCAGGAAGAGTAAAAATAGAAAAAGAAAGTTATTCACCAATTTCATCAATGAATGCAGATGCAAAAAATTCAAAATAAAGTGCTAGCTAAAAGATTACAATATATTACAAATATTAAACATTATGACCAAATAGTAGTTATACCAGAATTCGGGGATGGTTTAATATAAGGAAAAGTATTAACATACTTGATTACATCAACAATAAAAGCTTTTTTAAAAATCATATGATTATGTCAATGGATACTGAAAAAGCTTTGGATAAAATTCAGCACTCATTTCTATTTAAAAACATTTGAAAGTATTGGTATAAATGGATTTTTCCTTAAATTAATAAAAAGCTTTATAGGGGGAAATCGAGGTAGGAAAAGCAGTGATTATACCTGTACCCTGACCTCAGTTTCCTCACCTGTAAAATGAGCTGGAGAAGAAATGGCAAACCACTCTACTATCTCTGCCAAGAAAACTCAAAAGGGGTCACCAAGAGTTAGACATGATGAAAAAAGATTGAAATCTTTTAATACCTAAAAATTGTGCTACTTCCTCTGTACAAGGACCTTGCCTGTCTTTGTTTTCTTTACCATCATTTTAATGGTAACTTTTTAAGGATTGTGAGGTCTAAATGTGTTGTCTAGATGTATCGATTTTGTCACTGATAGAGAAAACTGTGCTATATAAATCTCAATGAAACGTTTTCTATATTTTAATCTGTTGTCATATTCCAGTTTCTTTTTTAAGATAATCTAGTTTAAATGGATTTACTTCCAATCTTACTGTAGACTCAGTTTTTCCGCTACCATGTTTTCCCACCTGAAATAATAATACTACTCATCTCTTACTATTCATATTCTAAACTGGATTTTCCCCTGGCTGACCTACATCTCCACTTAGCAAGAATTTTCCTGGCTGAAGCAGTTTCTTAGGTCTTTTGACTTACTCACAGTGGTGATTATTTTGCATTAATGAGTCTTCTGTAGAAAATAATAATAGTCCATGTCAATATCTGTTCCTTTGTTCACTTCCCTTTTAACTCCCATGTATTATTTATGTAGATTTTTCAAGGAGTAATGTAAGATCCTGATCAAAGAGGAAGAGCAGGACCTCAGAGGTCATACAGTTTAGCATACTCTCCCATCCCAAACTTAAGAAATAATACAAGAGGGCAGAGGCAAGATGGTGGAATGAAAGCAGGGACTCACCTGAACCTCTCCCATAAATTCCTTCAGATGCCTCTAAAAAATGAATCTGAACAAATTTTAGAGTGGCAGAATACAGTAGGAGACAAACTGTGGGAGATTTCCAGCCCAGGACAACATGGAAAGTCAATGGGAGGGATGGCTAGGTGGTGCAGTGAATAGAGCACCAGCCCTGGAGTCAGGAATACTTGAGCTCAAATATGGCCTCAGACACTTAACACTTACTAGCCATGTGACTTTGGGCAAGCCATTTAACCCTAATTCCCCTGCCTTCCACTCTCCAAAAAAAAAAAAGAAAAAGAAAAAGAAAAAGAAAAAATAAAATAAAATAAAAGTCAGGAAATAGGTGATCACAATAGGCAAAAAGCTAATTAGAAAAGCAAAGACCATAGAATCCTGTGATGGAGACAGGGAAGGTCAAAATACACATTCAGGAGAGGACAGCATTGACACTATACCCACATCTGAAATCTCAGAAGGGAATATGAACTGGTCTCAAGCCCCATAAGCATTCTTGGAAGAGCTCAAGATGGATTTTAAAAGCCAAATTAGAGAGGTAGAAGAAAAATTGACCAGTTAGTTTGAAAATACAATTGGAAAAATGGAAAAAATATTTCACTGAAGAAAACAACTCCTTAAAAAGTATAATTGGTTAAAGGGATAAGGAGGTACAAAGCCTAACAGGAGAAAATAAATCCTTAAAAGGAAAAATCAGCCAAATGGAAAAAGGTAAAAAACTAAGTAAAGAAAACAATTAGTTAAAAATCAGAATTGGACAAGTAAAAGCTAATGATTATATGAAGCATCAAGAATCAGTCAAATAAAATCTAAAATATGAAAATATAGAAGAAAATGTAAAATATCTCATTGGAAAAACAATTGACCTGTAAAATAGATCCAAGAGAAAATCTAAGAATTATTTGTCTGTTGGAAAGCCATGATGAAAAAAGAGTCTGGACAACATCTTCCAAGAAATCATCAAGGAAACCTGCCCCAAGGTCCAAGAACCTGAGTGTAAAATAGTCATCAAAAGAATCCACCATTCACCTCCTGAAAGAAATCCCAAATTAAAAACACCAAGGAATATTGTAGCCAAATTCCAGAATTATCAAGTCAAGGAGAAAATAGTGCAAACAGACAGAAAGAAATAATTCAAATATCACAGAGCCATAGTCAGGATCACCCAAGACCTTGAAGCTTCTATATTAAAAGACTGGAGGGATTGGAATATGATATATTGTAAGGCAAAGGAGCTTGGACTACAACCAAGGATCAACTACACAGCAGAACTGAGCATAATCTTTCAGGCAAGGAGATGGACATTCAATGAAATAAGGAACTTCCAGACCTTCCTGATGAAAAGGCCAGAGCTCAATGGAAAATTTGATCTTCAAATAAAAGACTCAAGGGAGACATAGAAAGGTAAACAGGGGGAAAAAACTTGTTATTCAATAAGAGCAAACCATTTACATCCCTCTATGGGAGGACAATACTTGTTATTCTTAAGAATTATATATTTATTATGATATTTAAAAGGGATATGCATAGATAGAGGGTGTGGGTATAAATTAACTGATGTGATGATAAAAAAAACTAATTAAGGGGTGCAAAGGGACTGTAATGAGAGAAGAGGAGAGAAAGAAACAGAAAAGGGTAAATTAAATCACATGAAAAGGCACAAAAACATATTATAGTAGATGGAAGAAAATAGGGAAATCTGCATTGTTTGAGCTTTACTCTCATCGGTTTTTGTTCAAGGAGGGAATAATATACTCAGTTCAGTATAGGAATCCACCTTGCCCTATAAGCAGTAGGAGGGGAAAGAAAAGGGAGAGGGGCTGATAGAAGGGAGGAAAGACTGAAGAAGGTGATGGTCAAAAGCAAAACTCTTTTGAGGAGGGAAAAGGAGAAGGGAGAAAGAAAAACATAAAGAAGGGAGAAAGAAATAGAATGGAGAAAAAGACTCAGATAATGACCATAACTGTGAATGTGAATGGGATGAACTTTCCCATAAAATGGAGACAGATAGCAGAATGAATTAAAAACTATAATCCAACAATATGTTGTTTACAAGTAACACATTTCAAACAGGGGGATACACACAGGGTAAAGGTAAAAGGCTTGAGGATAATATATCATGCTTCAGCTAAAGTAAAAAAAAAAGCAGGAGTAGCAATTCTAATCTCAGGCAAAGCAAAAGCAAAAATAGATCTAATCAAAAGAGATAAGGAAGGAAGCTGTACCCAGCTAAAAGGTACCATAGATAAGTAAGTAATATCATCACTAAACATACATGCACCAAGGGATATAGCAACCAAATTCTTAGAGGTGAAACTAAGGGAGCTACAGGATGAAATAGACAGCAAAATTAAATTAGTGGGAGACCTCAAACTCCCTCTCTCTGAACTTGATAAATCTAACCTCAGAATATACAAGAAAGGAGGTGAAAAGAATATTAGAATAGGTAGGTATAATAGACATAAATATAAATTGCCCAGATTAACAGAAGAAGTAAAATACTGAAATAACCCCATCTCAGAAAAAGATATTGAATAAGCCATCATTAAACTCCCTAGGAAAATGTCTCCAGGACCAGATGGATTTACAAGCGAATTTTATCAAAAATTTAAAGAACAATTCATTCTAGTACTATATAGACTATTTGGGAAAATTAGTGGAGTCCTACCAAATTCTATTTATGATACAAATATGATATTGATACCTAAACTGGGAAGAGCCAAAGCAAAGAAAGAAAATTATAGACCAATTTCCCTAGTGAATATTGATGTAAAATTTTTAAAAATATATTAGCAAACAGATTACTGCAACTTATCATGAGAATAATATATTTTGATCAGGTAAGATTTATACCAGGAATGCAGCACTGTTTCAATATTAAGAAAACTATCAGCATAATTGATCATATCAACAACAAAACTAACAGAAATCATATGTATTATCTCAATAGATGCAGAAAAAGCTTTTGACAAAATACAACACCCATTTCTATTGAAAACACTGGAGAACATAGGAATAAATGGAGCCATCCTTAAAATATTAATTAGCATTTACCTAAAACTATCATCAAGCATTATATGTAATGGGGATTAGCTAAATTAAATTCCAATAAGATGGGGGGGTGGATCAAGGGTGTCCATTATCACCACTATTATTCAATATGGTACTGGAAATGTTAGCTTTAGCAATAAGAGAAAAAAAGAAATTGAAGGAATTAGAATAGGCAAAGAAGAAACTAAGTTATCACTCTCTGTAGACAATATGATGATATACTTAGAGAATGCTAGAAAATCAAGTAAAAAAAAACTACCTGAAATAATAAACAACTTTTGCAAAGTTGTAGGATACAAAATAAACCCACATAAAACATGTCCATTTCTATATATTACTAACAAAGTTCAACAGCAAGAGATAGAAAGAGAAATTCCATTTAAAGTTACTATAGACATTATAAAATATTTGAAAGTCTACCTGCCAAAACAAACCCAGGGACTATATGAACGCAATTACAAAATGCTTCACACAAATAAAGTCAGATCTAAATAATTGTAAAAACATCAGTTGCTCGTGGGTTGGCCAAGCTAATATAATAAAATTACAATTCTACCTAAATTATTTTACTTAGTCAATGCCATACCAAGCAAACTACCAAAAATTATTTTTAAAGCTTGAAAAAATAATATCAAAATTCATATGGAAGAACAAAAGGTCCAGAATATAAAGGAAATTAATGAAAAGAAATGCTAGGGAAGGTGGCCTAGCCATACCAGATCTTAAATTGTATTGTAAAGCAGCAATCATCAAAACCACTTAGCACTGGCTAAGAAATAGAAGGGTAGATAAGTGGAATAGGTTAGGTATACAAAACACAGTAGTCAATGATTATAGCAGTCTACTGTTTGATAACCTCAAGACTCCAGCTTCTCATATAAAAACTCACTGTTTGACAAAAATTGCTGGGAAAAATGGAAAATAGTATGGCTGAAACTGAGCCAATGTCTGACATCATATACCAGAATAAATTCCAAATGGGTATATGATCTAGGTATAAAGACTGATCCTACAAACAAATTAGAGGAGCAAGATATAGTTTATCTGGCGGATTTATGGAGAATGAAGGAATTTATGATCAAACAAGAGATAAGAAAATATTATGAAATGCAAAATGGATAATTTTGATTACATTAAATTGAAAAGTTTTTGCACAAAGTCAATGCAACCAAAATTAGGAGGGAAGAAGAAAACTGGGAAAGAATTTTTACAACCAGTGTCTCTGATAAAGGCTTCATTTCTAACATATATATAACTGAGTCAAATTTACAAGAATACAAGTCATTCCCCAGTTGATAGATGGTTAAAGGATATGAACAGGCAGTTTGCAGAGGAATAAGTTAATGCTGTCTACAATCATATGAAAAAAATGCTCTAAATCACTATTGATTAGAAAGATGCAAATCAAAACAACTCTGAGGTACCACATCACATCTATCAGATTGACTATCATGGCAAAACAGAAAAATGATCAATGTTACAGAGGATGTGGGAATGATAGAACATTAATTCATTGTTGGTGGAGCTGTGAGCTGATCCAACCATTCTGGAGAGCAATTTGGAACTATGCCCAAAGAGGTTTAAAAATGTACATACCCTTTGACCTAGCAATACTACTTCTAGGGCTGTATCCCAAAGAGCTCATAAAAATAGGAAAAGGACCCACATGTACAAAAATATTTATAGCAGTTCTTTTTGTGGTGGCCAAGAACTGAAAATCGAGGTGATGCCCATCAATTGGGGAATGGCTAAACAAGTTGTGGTATATGAATGTAATGGAATACTATCGTGCCATAAGAAATGGTGAACAGGTGGACTTAAGAGAAACCTGTAAAGACTGATATAAACTGATGTTGAGTCAGGGGAGCAAAACCAGGAGAACATTGTACACTGTAACAGTCATAGTGTGAAAGGACTGATTTTGATGGATTTAGCCCTTCTCACCAATTCAAGGACCTAAAACATTTCCAAAGGATGCATGATGGAAAATGCCAGTCACACCCAGAGAAAGAACTATGGAGTTGGAATGTAGCATGAAACAGACTATTATTTTTTGTTTTGCTTTGTTTTTCTTTCTCAAGGTTCTTCCCATTCATTATGATTCTTCTATGCAACATGACTAATGTGAATATTTGTTTAATAGGAATGCATGTGTAGAGCCAATATCAGATTGCAAGCCATCTTGGGGATGGAGGGAGAAAGGAGGGAGAGAAAATTTAAAACTTATAGAAGTAATTGTTGAAAACTAAAAATAAATAATTTAATTTAAAAAAAATTTCCACAACGTAGTAAAATAGGGGGGAAAGATGATTGTACATAAAACTGCACACTCTTTTTACATATGTGGAAGCTGAAGGAGTGAGATTAAGTGATTTCCCCAAGGTCACAGAGTCAAGAAATGTCAGAGGTGGGACTTGGAACTGAGTCTTCTGATTCTATGATTTCCAGTTGGAAAGGTCCCCTAACATAGAGATACTCAAGGAGAGATGAATGTACTCAGAAGCTGATTTGAGATGCAGAATGTAGAATCCTTTTGATGACATGACTGAGACCTCTGACAGGTTGTCTGCATGGTCAAGTGCCCTGTTGCCCCTCTTGGAAGAACCCACCCACAAAGGGATACACACAAAGGGATAATCATTCTCCACAGTTGTGATGGCCCACCTAGCTGAACTCCCACTTGTCTCCTGGTCTCTCCAGCACTTTCTGGCTCTGCACAGGCAGGGTTATTTTGCTAGCCTTCAGTCCCCAACAGCTGCTTCTTCAAGTTTCTAGGTGTTGGATGCAGCCCAGTTGTGATGCTCAAGATTATTCAGTGGTGCTTTCATACTGTTGTGTTAACTGAAGTAGTCAGCCCCGTCTCTTGGCTCTTAACCCTTGAAACCAGATTCCCCTCCTTTCTATCGAGGCACCAAAATAAACCAGAACTTGGTGGAGTCCTTTTCCATTCTCTACCAATCAATTGGTGTGGGGGAGAGAGGGGAGTTGTGACATTGTTTAGAAATGAATTATAGTAATTGTTGTGGGCTATGTAGAGTCTGAGGGATTAGGGTTCTCTCTCTGCTGAACATGACCTCTGACCCTGGGGTCCGTGTTTCATCAGGAAGCCCAGTGCCTACATTTCAGCTATCCTGGAGTTGACTTCCCTTGTGGTAAAGCGCTACAAACAGCCACTTCTATACTGGGATGCTATCTACTATCTCACCAGTGAAGGAAGGCATTTCTCTCGTGCCTGCCGTCTAGTGCATGATTTCTCAAATGCTGTCATCCAGGACCGACGTCGTATCCTCGCCCAACAGGGAACGGAGGCTTTCCTTAGGAACAAGGGCAAAAGCAAGACCATTGACTTCATAGATGTTCTCCTACTGGCCAAAGTGAGTACTGAGTTTGGAGAGGAGGAATGGGAGGAGATGACAGCATTGTGGGGATCCTAAAGAAGATAGGGAGAGACATGAAGGACTTAGGCAGAGGGGGGAGACATAGGCTTAGCTATCAGAGTTAGAATGCAGCACAGAAAAGACACACTCTTGAAAATAAGAGAAACCCACCTGACTCTCAACATCTTCTTCAAAAGCTGTCTTTCCCTAGGGAACCAAACTTTTGTGAAATCATATAGAACATTGAGTATGTAGGGAAAGGATGTATTAGCCCTCTGGACGCTAGAGTGGATTAACTACCCCCTCACTGTTTTTTTGTATATTAGCAGAGTGTCTGAGGTTTTGCATATTACCTAGATGCATTTCTATGACTAATTCTAGTAACAGTGAAGAAATTTCCTTGGTTCTAAGTGTCTAAAGGGAATTTTCCCAATTCTAGATGAAGCTAGAAGTATTACTGAGGCTGGTTCTAGTTGTATCTAGATATATGAGAGGGCAGATAGGTGACACAGTGGATAGAGTGCTGGACCTAAAGTCAGGAAGACTAATTTTCCTGAGTTCCAATCTAATCTCAGATTTCTGTGACTCTGGGTAAGTCACTTAACCCTGTTTGCCTCAGTTTTCTTATCTGTAAAATGAGCTGGAGAAGGAAATGGCAAACTGCTCCAGTATCTTTGCCAAGAATGCCACAAATGGGGTCATGAAGAGTCAGGCACAACTGAAACCACTAAACAACAGTAACAACAAGGTATATAAGAGAAATCACTTGCATTCTAAATATATGTAAAAGTGAGACAGGTGAGAGAGAATATTTGTGTAGTCTAGATTTATCTAAAGGCACATCCCTTTATGGTTTGCCATATATCAAAGGAGTTTCTGGTGAAATATGTAGGTAGATAGAATAATATGACTGAAGACAAATAAGTATGATAAGAAAGAGAGAGGAGAAATGAAAGGAGAGAGAAGAGGGAAGGAAAGAGAGAAGGGGTGTGTGTGTGTGTGTGTGTGTATGTGTGTGTGTGTGTGTGTGTGTGTGTGTGTGTGTGTTTCCCAGAGGCTTTTTCTAGGTATATTAGGGAAGTCTCTCAGATTCTAGGTATATCTTAGAGTATCTATGATTGTTTCTAGATTTACCAAGGGATATAAAATATGCTAGAAGTCCCAAAAGTTTTGGAGGGTCTCTAAAAACAGAAAATATTTATACTTTGGGTAAAAAGTCTCTTCAAATTCTAGGATTCTGTGATTGTGTGCCAGTGGTTTTATCTATTTTCATCTGGGAGGGTTCTGAGATTCTAGGTACATCAGGAGGCGTTTGTGGGAGGTGGGTTTGGCTCTAGGTACTATAGGAATTATATAAAGTAGTTTTAGGTTTATCAAAGGTTTTTTTGTGGTGATATTCACTTTATATTTAACTTACTTGATATTCACAATGAACTGGTTAGTTATTATCACCATTTTAAAGAGGAGGAAAATGATGTAGATAGAGAGGATAAGTGATTTGCCCAGCCATAGGTCTCTGGTCTGAGGCTATATTTGAGTTCAGGTGTTCTTGATTTCTGAGTTCTATGCTTTTCCACTTTGCCACTTAAGGGAATAGGTCTTGGTAAAAGGGGTTGGAGAGTTCTGCCTTAAAACATCTAAGCAGGCTTATTTATTGGAAGGGAAAGGGCCAAGAACTAATAGACAAGGGCCTGTTCTAGGATGAAGATGGAAAGGCTCTGTCAGACAAGGACATCCAGGCAGAAGCTGACACTTTCATGTTTGGAGGTGAGCTTCAAATGAGACAGAGGAGACAGAACTGAGGGTGCTTGGGGAAGAGTTGGGATTGTTCATTTGCATATCATCCATGCCATAAGCTAGGATTAACCTAGAGGGTGTTTCACCAATTCCATGCCATAGCTCCAAGACCTAGAGCACAGATCGATGCTGGGGAGATGGGAATGTTCTTCCCCCTGGCTCATAATGAGCTCTGCTCTTGATGCCTATGGCTTCTCTGGGATTTTCTTCCTCCTCTTTTCCATCCCATAGGACATGACACAACTGCAAGTGGCATCTCTTGGGTCCTCTACAACCTTGCCCAACACCAGGAGCATCAGGACCACTGCCGCCAGGAGATACAAGAGCTCCTGAGAGGTCATCAACCAGAGGAGATTGAATGGTTGGTGTGAGCTGATGCTAAGAATGGAATCTAGAGTGTGTGTGGGAGTGGGTGCATGGGGAACCATAAGTGTACTGGAACCATCTATTATTGTTTTGTAAGAGTTCATTGGTAAATTTCCAGTGTCAGAAATCAGCAATCCCTACAAATCAGGGCTAGATTTATTGTTGTGCAAACTGTCTAGACATAAGAAGTTAAGGAAGAAAATGTTCCTGATGCAGAATAAAAGTGCACATTAATTAATTAAATGAATTAAAAGTGCACATACATTTCCCTCCCCTCCCGGTCTGGTTGTTAAATATTTGCCAGCACATCCCTGTATTGTTTTATAAACATTGCTTGAGTTCAGCAAGACTACAGAAGACGGCTCAGGGAATGAAGCCATCTCCATGACTGCAGGCCCAATAAAAAAAAAAAACACAAAACAATCACCATTTATATAGCATGTTAAGGTTTTCAAAGTGCTTTCCTTCCATAACCTCATTTTTCCCTCACTCAATACCAGGGGCGACCTCCTAGGGACAGAGACACAGAGACAAATCTGTTGCTCCATCTGGCTACAGGCCAGTGTTCTTCCCCAAACATTCCCCAGGCTCCTCCTTTCCTCAGCTACTGCTCAGAGCTCAAATGCTGGGAGATTTCTACATCCAAGACACACTCCTGAGTCCTGTCCTCCTCTCCTCCAATTTTCTCTTCTTTAGCCATGTATCCCCCATCATTATCCCCCAAATCTCGGCATGTTAGAGCCCTCTGAGCTCTGATAATCAAAGTCCATACTCAGTCCTTTTTACCACCCCCCTTCACACAATTATTGACTTCTAAGGCTTCATGGTCACTGACTATCAGGGTTCCATAAACTTTGCCTGGCCTTCAACATCTCATTATCAGGGTTTTTAGATGTTGACATTGTCCCCTCTGCCCTTAAGCGGGTTGGAGGAGATTCTCCCCATCTCCGCTTTGCTGGAGCTGACTGGGTTCCTGTCTCCAGGAATGATCTGGCCCAGATGCCCTTCCTAACCATGTGCATCAAAGAGAGCCTCCGGATGTACCCACCAGTTGCCATGGTCTCTCGATGCTGTACCAAGGACATCCAGCTGCCTGATGGGAGGATCATTCCTAAAGGTTCACTTGCCAGGGGCTCATAACAGGACAAGGGGGAGGGGTTAAAGAAGTCTAACATTTAGGGTCTATATGGGAGGTTGGTACAACACATCCATTGGTAGAGTTTACAAACTACATTAGGCTCTCTCCTATTCTGGTCAACAGGAAACATCTGCCTGATCAGCATTTTAGGAACTCACTATAACCCTGCAGTGTGGCCCAACCCTGAGGTATCTCTGTCAATTCTCCAAAGAAACACCCCTGAGCTAATCAGAGCTGGAGAACTGAGACATTCATGGGTTTGGGGGTGGGGCTCCACTCTAAGTCAAGCCATGGGAGACCTCAATGCAAGAGAGGACAGCTTTGATTTCCCCCTAGAGGTGTCTAGCTATGTTGAAGAGCAGTATCCTGAGTAAGAGTGAGAGTGTATGCCTAGGGTAAGCAAGACCCTGTCAACACTCTAGGTTTATGACCCATATCGCTTTGACATCAACAATACCCAAAAGATTTCACCCCTGGCTTTTATACCCTTCTCAGCTGGACCCAGGTAAGTCAATTCTTTCCTCACCTCTTTCCCTAACCTCCCCAGGTGGTGTTTTTGCCCCCTATAGATCATTGTGGGAAACTATGTCCAACAAGGGCCCTGTTCCCATGTCCTAATAAAGGAGTTAGAGGCCCAATCTCAGCATGGAAGGACCCTAGAAACAGCCTGGGGTCAAGGTGTGGGAATTGCCAGGCCCTCCTCCCTTGAGCAGGAACTGCATTGGGCAGAACTTCGCCATGTCTGAGATGAAGGTTGTGCTGGCCCTCACCCTACTGAGGTTCCGAATTCTACCTGATAAATACCCAGTTCGAAGAAAGCCAGAAATTATTCTCAGAGCAGAAAGTGGTCTTTGCCTGAAGGTGGAGCCATTGATGGGTCCTTCCAATCTTGAATCATACCTCTCAGAAGACACTTAGGAAAGTGCCTGGATGTATCCTTCTGCTTTTGAGCCTGGAAGCCTGCTTTCTACCTGCCCATCCAGTCACCCTTACCTTGATTGTAGCTATTCTAAATAAAAACACTTCAACAGCATATATTGTCTTTCACTTTGTGTCTCTCTGCCTAGAGAACTGGAGGACTAGGGCCAGGAGAGAGAAGCCAGGATTCTGTGTCTTTAGCCCCAGGCTCTGTGGGAATAACTGTCCTATTTTCAATCCTAGGTATACTCTGACTCCAACAGGAGATCCCTGAGATTTGATATTCTGCAACATCATGGCCTAGGTTGGGCAGAGTGCTAGACTGAGACCCAGCAAAACCTGAGTTCAGATCCTACCTCATATTCTTACTAGTTGTATGACTCTGGAAAGGTCAATTAACTTTTCAGGGGCCTCAGTTTCCTCAGCTGTAAAATGAGATGGCAGGACTCAGTGACTTTTAAGGACCCCTCCAGCCAAAATCTATAATCCTATGACTGTATGTCCTAAGTATTTGAAGTGCTAATGTGTTTAATGTTGCTTCATATTGCTTAATTTTGTTTAAAGTGTATATAATGTTGGAAAGTCTCCTTGAACTAAGGATCCCATGACAATAGGCATCTGGACCTGCTGGTATGAGGCAGTGGTATCAAATTCAAATAGAAATGGAGGCCAATAATGAGTACATAAGAATCTCTAAGGCCACATATTCACAGGTTCAAAATGCAACATTTTCTTTTTATTGTATTTTTGTTTATTTCTTTAAATATTCCCCAATTATATTTTAATATGATTCAGGCCACACTCGGGAATGTTGTGAGCCACATGAGGCCCATAGGTCGTGTATCTAACATCTCTGAAATAGAGAATTCCTACTAAAGCAATTCAGCAAGTAACTAACTGTTCTGTAACCTGCAGCTGTAGAGTTGTCTGAGAGATTTTGTGACTTGCCTAGTATGAGTCAGAGGCATAATTTGAACTCAGGTCTTCCTGACTCCAAGGCCAACTTTCTGGTTACCACACCATTTATTACCTCTAATTATAAAAATGATGATGATAATGATGATGGTGATGATGGTTGATGATGATGCCTATAGAGAGAGAGGTATCCTCATGTAGGGAGAGAAAGCTGATCTCAGAGACAGGACAACCTGGGTCTGAGTTCTTTCTCTGACACATTCTGACTGTCTCACCATGAACAAGTCACTTAACTGCTCAGAGAGCCCAATCAGCTCTCTAGATTACAAGGTTTAGAGAAATTGATGGCCCACATTGGCAGAGGAAGTTCCTCACTGGGAGCCCCCTACCCCAAGGGTTCAGTCCCTATCACATTTATTGAGAGTTTCATGCTCTACAAAGACATAATTACCCCTCATACTGCCTGTGACCACCAAAGACATACAGGCATCAAAGTTCCTGAGGATTCAGGAACTCCAACACAGAAACTAAGGGTACATGACTACAGTGAGAACATGGCCCCACTCTGCAAATACACAGAGAGTGGGGTCACATGTCTGTTTCTGTTGTGATCATGTTCTTGAGAGATCCTGTTAACTCCTGAATCCAAGTGTTTCTGGAGCCATGTTACATTGACCTTTATAGATTGTTTTAGAGCACTGTAGACCCAATGTAAGTATGACTTCCTTCTTTCAATTCCTTCTAGGTTGGGAATTTCTTGGGTCCACTTTTCCAGTATTATCTGTGGGAAACCCTCTATTGTTTCTCAGTCAAAGGATGTGGAGTCAGGAAGACTGGCCACATCAGCACTAGAGTTTAGTAAATGCCTTGTATTAGTTGACATTTTGGGAATCACAATATAGCCTAGTCTTGAAATAATGGATTCCAGAAGCCAAAGATTCAATAATAATAGCACAATAGAGAAAAATCCTTGGTGGGAGTGGTTTTGGGGGATGGGGGTAGAGGTTTCAGTTTAGAGTCACATGACAACATAGATCTTGAAGAGAAAGGGGTAGGAAAAAAGTATTAAGCACTTACAGTGTGCCAAGTGTTTTACAAATATTATTTAATTTTATCCTTACAATACCCTGGGAGGTAGAAACTATTAATATCCTTATTTTTTAATTGAAGAAACTGAGGCAGATAGAGGTTTAGTGACTTGTCCAATGTCACACAGCTAGTAAGTATCTAAAGATAGATTTGAATTCATGTCTTCCTGAGTCCAGGCCCAGTGCTCTATCCATTGCACCACTTTACTGTTTCCTCTGAAGAAAGGACCTCAAAGATAGGATCCTATATAAAGAACTGGAAAAGACCTTTGGAATTATTTAATCCAGGGGTAAGGAACTTGTGGCCTGGAGGTCACATGTGGCCTTCTAGATCCTTGGGTATGGGCTTTTGGCTGACTTCAAGTTTTTATTAATTTCAATTAATTGATTAATTTTATTATAAATTATTCATTAATTTTATTACTTTATTAAATTAATTAATTTTATTAATCCCCTTTTTTAAAGGGAATTTGTTGGATTAGAGTCTAATCCAACCTCCTCATTTAATAAGGGAGGAAGCTGTGACCTAATGAGGGAAAGGGCCTTGCTCAAGGAGACACAGGTAGTGGCACATTCAGGATTAATAACAAGGATTCCTTGCTCTCCCTGTTCTTTCTATTCTATATTGAAGTCTTAGAGAATTGATAGAGAATCTGGAATTTGCCTTCAAATGTACAGGAAGGCAGAAAGACTGTCCAGAATGTGAGGAGAGCCAATTCTGGAGAGAGCCATGAGTTCTCATGGATACACAGATAGGCACAAAGGACAAAGGTTTTGGTCAGAGGTTGCAGATCCTGAAAATGAAGACTTTGGCTCCTGAGAGGCATAGAGATTCACCAAATTGTGTGTCCTCCATGGTTTTGCCAAGTCACAGTATGGGACTTCATCATCTGTATTTTCTCAGAGCTAGTGTCCAATGTTTTCTGCCTAATTGAATTCCTTGCTGCTTTGATGAACCAACTACACTTCTGCTGAACTTTCTTCTCAGTTCCAATACAGCATCACTTACTGCTTGCTATGCATCTCAACCTGGATGTTGTGTAGGTATCAAATGCTACATGGCCCAACATTGCATCTCACCACCATCCCCAACTCACCCCTCCTCCCAACTTCCCTATTTGTTTTGAGAGTACCACCATCTTTCCAGTCACCCAAGTTTGCAACCTTCTGGTTATCCAAATCTAGTAATTCAAAGGGCAAGATGGTGGCACTAGGGAACTAAATACTTTCTCTTTATGACTCTTACCTCTGACCCTTGGAAGACAAGATTTCCTTTCAGGTCTTATGTGGGAATAAATAATGAGAAAGGGAAAATTCCTGAGGTAATCACCTCAGGGAAACTGACTCCCAGTTTACTTACAAATCTTTCCCCACCAATACAAATACAATACTTTGTCTATGCTTGGTCCAGATACTCTTTCTTTTTCTATGCTTTGGAAAGCTATAAAAATATTAAAAAATTTTCTCTTCTGTACATTGCCAAGCCCTGAAGCTGGGAAGGTCTCGAGAATTATAAATCTCTTGTCTGTTTCTCTCTCTCTCTCTCTCTCTCTCTCTCTCTCTCTCTCTCTCCTCTCTCTCTCTCTCTCTCTCTCTCTCTCTCTCTCTCTCTCTATCTCTTTGTCTCTCATTGTAAACATTTATACTTTGTATATTGGCAAAGATCACAAATCAGGGTTTTATAGTTTTGTTGATTATCTAGGCTACTGAAAGTGATAGAAAAATATTAATAATGCAAATTAAACTTAAAAGCATGTTACATGTACATTTTTTCCTGAGAGTCACTTGTTAAACATTTAACAGCATACCCCTACATCTATCCATAGTGAGGCAGCCTGGCATGGTGGATAGTCTACAGGACTTAGAGTCAGAAAGATGATGATTTAATAGCTATGTAATCATGGGTAAATAATAATTCTGAGCTTCGTTTTTCTATTTTTTGTGGTAGAGTGCTTTCTTTTGTATCCCCAGTGCTTAACATAGCGCATGACACATGATTGTTGACCTGATTTTTACATTGGAAGGTGAAATGAGTGGTAGAGGTGGTGGGCAATACTCGAACCTCACTCTAATCAGAATGGGATCAAAGAAGGAAGAACACATACACACACACACACGCACACACACACACACACATACACACACACACGCTCAGTTTGGTATAGCAATCTATTTTACCCAATAAGGAAATAAGAGGGAAAGGGTATAAAAGACTTGGGTTGGGGAATAAAAGGTAGGTTGGATCAAAGGATGCAATAGTCAGAGGTAAAACATATTTTGAGGAGTGACAGCTTAAAAAGCAAGAGGAAAGGATAAATAGAAAGCAATTGGATGAAGAGAAATCCACAGTTAGTAATCATAACTGTGAGTGAATGGAATGAACTCACTTATAAAATGGAAATAAAGAGCAGAATGTTTTAGAAACCAGAATCTGACAATATGTTGTTTATAAGTGATATACTTGGAGGGGTGGCTAGGTGGTGCAGTGAATAGAGCACCAGCCCTGGAGTCAGGAGGATCGGAGTTCAAATTCGGCCTCAGACACTTAACACAAAAGCTAGCTATGTGACCTTGGGCAAGTCACTTAACCCCAATTGCCCTCAAAAAAAATAAGTGATATACTTGAAACAAAAAGACACACACACAGAGTTAAAGATAAGTTCTGGAGAAGAATGTATTGTGTTTCAGCTAAAGTAAAAGAGGCCAGGGTAGTAATCATGATCTCGGACAAAGCAAAAACAAAAAGAGACCTCATTTAAAAAGACAATCAAGAAAATTACATTTTGCTGAAAAGTACCATAGACTAAGAAGCAATATTAAAAACAAATGCAGTGAGTTTCTCTGATAAGGGCCTTATTTCTCAAAAATATAATGAACTGAGCCAAATTTTAAAAAATAAGAGCCATTACCCAAATCAATAAATGGTCAAAGGATATGGATAGGCAGTTTTCAGAAGAATAAATAAAAACTATCTACAAATGCTCTAAATCACTCTTAATCAGATACGTGCAAATTAAAAGAATTCTGTGGTACTGCCTCTGACCTATTATAAATGAGAAATGCTAGAGAAGATGTGGAAAAATAGGTAACCTCAAAAAGTGTTCATGGAATTATGGACTGGTCCAACCATTCTGGTATAATTTGGAACTATGTCCAAAGGACTATAAAACAGCGTGTACCCATCAGTTGGGGAATGGCTATACAAGCTGTGGTATATGGTTGGGACTGAATAATACTGTGCTGCAAGAAATGGTGAAAAATATTTCAGAAAATCCTGAGAAAAGTTAGATGAACTTAAGCAAATCAAAGGGAGCAGAACCAAGAGAACATTATACACATAACAGCAATATTGTAATGATGATAAACTGTGAAAGATTTAGCTACTGTGATCAGTATATTGATTTAAGACAACTCCAAAAAGACTCATAATGAAAAATGTTATCCACCTCCAGAAAGAGAAATGATTAACTCTGAGTGCAAATTGAAGTATAATTTTCTCACTTTATTTTTCTTACTTTCTTTTTTTTTAAAGCAATTGGGGTTAAGTAACTTGCTCAAGGTTACACGGCTAGTCATTATTTATGTGTGGGTGCTCATTTTCTGAGGCCAGATTCGATCTCGGCTCATCCCAACTCCAAGGCCAGCGCTCTTACTCACTGCGCCACCTAGCCGCCCCTTTCTTACTTTCTTTAACATGGCCAACATGGAAATTATACTTTGCATGATTTCTCATGTATAATTGATATCAGATTATTTGCCTTCTCAGTGGGTGGGTGAGTGATCGGAAGGAGGGAGAAAAATTGTAACTCAACATTTTTTTTTAAATGCTAAAAATAGGGGAGGAACCAAGATGGCAGAGTAGAAACAGTGCGTCCAAGGCACTCTTCCCCCAGATCACCTCCAAACTATGTAAAAGGGGACTCTGAACAACTTCTGGAGCCTCAGCACCCACAGAATGACACAGAGAAGCTAACCTCCCTCTGAGGACAGCCCAGCAGTCCTGCAGGAAGGACCAGTGCAGCAGTCTGGGAGCCGGCAGGACAGTGCGCAGTGTGGAGAGCCGAGCCCACATCCGAGTGACCCGAGGTTTTAGCCCCAGGGTGGCCAGGCCAGCAGCCGGCTGGAGGGACCCCAGAACACCAGCAGCTGTGGCAATTACAGAATTATCAACATAGACATGCCTAGGACAAAGTGAGAGGTTAGTGCCCTATGGACTTTGGGACCAGTATTTGGGGAACACGTCAGCTTCCTCCCCTGGGGGCTAGAAGCCACTGAGGAGACACGCCATTTTGTAGTTTTCACTGGCAGCTCCAGCTCCTGGCCTGCGAACTGTAAGGAGATCCAGCGATCAGTCTTAGGGGTTAATCGCTCTTGCTTTAACCTCCCTGGATCCAGATTGTGATCTGGGAGGGAGGTCTGGGGTGGGTATCCAGCTTGCCAGAAAGCTGTGAAGACCCCAACGTTTGGGACAAAAGCTCTCCTGTCTGGTGGCAGAGTCCTACTGTGGCAACAAGCCCAAAAGTCAAGTAATAAAGTGGCAACATGTCAAGGCAAAGGAAACAAAATAAACAGAAAAATGCAACCTTAGACTCCTATTTTGGGGGAAAAGAGGATCAAAGCATAGAAGAGGAAGAGGATTGTGAGGTCAGAAATCCTCCTCCAAAAGCCCCAAAGGAAAATATGAGTGGGTTACAGGCTATAGAGGAGCTTAAGAAGGACTTTAAAAATCAAATAAGAGAAGTGGAGGAAAAATTGGGAAGAGAAATGAAAAGGATGCAGGAAAAGTATGAAATGAGGGTCAACAGCCTGACTGAGGAAAACAACACCTTAAAAAATAGACTAACTCAAATGGCAAAGGAAGCCCAAAAGGGCAATGAGGAGAAGAATGCCTTAAAAAGTCGAATTTGCCAGATGGAAAAAGAATCTCAAAAGTTCACTGAGGAGATTCATTCCTTCAGAGTTAGACTGGAGCAAATGGAAGCTAATGACTTTATGAGAAATCAAGATGCTGTTAAGCAGATCCAAACAAATGAAAGATTAGAAGGCAATGTGAAATATCTCATGGGAAAAACCACTGACCTGGAAAATAGATCCAGGAGAGACAATTTAAAAATTATTGGACTACCTGAAAGCCATGATCAAGGAAAGAACCTAGAAATCACCCTTCAAGAAATTCTCAAGGAAAACTGCCCTGATGGTTTAGATCCAGAGGGCAAAATAGAGGTTGAAAGAATCCACCGATCACCTCCTGAAAAAGATCCCAAAAAGAAAACTCCCAGGAATATTATAGCCAGGTTCCAGAATCCCCAGATCAAGGAGAAAATACTACAAGCAGCCAGGAAGAAACAATTTCAATAGTGTGGAAACACAATCAGAATAGCACAGGACCTGGCAGCTTCTACACTGAGGGATTGAAGGACATGGAATATGATATTCCAGAGGGCAAAAGAACTGGGAATGAACCCAAGGGTCACCTACCCAGCAAAACTGAGTATTTTGTTTCAGGGGAAAATATGGTCATTCAGTGGAATAGAGGACTTTCAAGCATTCTTGAGGAAAAAACCAGAATTGAATAGAAAATTTGACATCCAGACACAAGAAGCAAGAGATGCCTGAGAAGGTAATCAGGGAAAAGAAATCAAAAGGAACTTATCAAAGTTGACCTATTTGCATTCCTACATGGAAAAACAATAACTGTGACTGATGAAACCTTTCTCAATATGAAAATAATGGAAGAAGGGTGTATGGTCATATGAATACATATGTGAATGTGTGTATGTATGTTTACAGGTATACATGGAGAGAGGGCATAGGTTGAATTTGTTGGGAAGGAATGATACTTAAGGGGTGAAATTATGAGGTGAGAGAGGAAAGTGGCAAGAGGAGATGGGGAGAAACAGGGTAGGGTAAACTATCTCATGTAGAAGAGGCAAGGGGTAGTGGCTTCAGGGTAGGGGAAGAATAGGAAGGCAAAAAGGTAAAACCACATTCTCATTGAATTTGGTTCAGGGAGAGAATGACATATATACTAAATGGGATATCTCAACCTGCAGCAGAATAGGGGGAAGGGGGATGAGAGGAGGGATGATGGATGGGAGGGCATTCTTGGGGGAGGGGAGGTTGGAAGTACCCACTATAGAAGAGGGACAGGATCAAGTAGGGAATGGACCAGGTGGGTGGGGAGGTGAGATGGATGGGAGGGAATTATAAGCAACCTTGTCCAATATATCTACTATGGTAATATTTTGCATAGCTATACATGTGCAACACATACTGAATTACTTATCTTCCCAGAGGGAATGGGTGGCAAGGGAGGAAGGGAATGGATCTGAAATTCGAGGTCTTAAAATTAAATGTTTCAAATATATATAAATACTATTATCAATACTCTTTAGCATGTAATTGGGAGATAAGATGTGCAGGCATTGGGGCACAGAGATTCACCTTGCTCTAATGGAAAAGTCGAAGGCGGTATGGGAGAAGATATGGGAGAGAGCAGATTGGAGGAAGGGATATCTTGTGGGACTGCTATTCTGGGACGGTGGGTAGGGGAAAAACGAGGAAAAAATTGTAACTCAAAATCTGGCTGAAATGAATGATGTAAACCAAAAGTTAATAAAGCATTTGTTTAATTAAAAATATAAAAAAATAAAATTTCCCTAACAATTGAAAAAATAAAAATGCTAAAAATAAATTGACAATATTTTTTTTTAAAAGAAAAGCTTTAAAGTTCTGTATACATGTCTGCTGTCCTTAGCATCAGAAACCTGCCCTCCAGGAAAGTATGTCCTTTTGTTTGTGTACTTCCTGCTTTCCTTTCACATGCTTTCCTGTTGTTAAGTGGCCGATAATGTAGTTATTGCTTCTTCTTTTCTGTCGCCATGTGGTTGGTGTACTCACTCACTCCACCAGGTGCATGAAGAAGTGGGAAACCATTGGACTGAGATTTAAAAGTAAGTAAAAATTCAATGTAGATACCACCCTTGGATATTCTGACTATTCTCCATACATCTACTCCACCCTGTCATTTTCATTCATGCCTTTTTATAAATTCTCATCCAAGGAAAATTCCTGGTTCTTTAATATCTCTGGGGAACCTATTAGGGCCCAGGATGCCCATTTCCACTTCTGTTCATATACTTTATCAACTGAACATGAAAGAATGATTCAAATTCTCATAAATTTGAGTCAATTCCTTATTTCAATGTTAGATTTTTGTCAGAAATATTTATGGTAATATTTTTGCTCATTGTATTTTTTTCCTTTTTATCCTCATTGCATTTTTTTCATGAAAAACCCTTTATTTATATTATTAAACCAATTGACATTTTTTCCTATAATTATTGATAGGGGCAGGTAGGTGGAGCAATGGATGAAAGACTGGGGTGGAACTGGAGTCAAGAAGACCTGAGTTTTGCCTTAGATTCTTAATAGCTGTGTAATAATGTGCAACTCACTTCACCTCTGTCTGCCTCAATTTCCTTATCTATAACAGTCTATCTGTAAAGCACTTTGCAAATCTTAAAGCACTATATAAATGCCAGCTGTTATTCTTTTTCTCTGAATTTTGCATTAATTTTTATCTTTGTTTCTGACAAGGCAGTATTCTGACTAGACATGGACAGCTAACTCAGAAAAGATGCCAACATCAGCAATAAGTTTTTCTTTTCCATTAAAATATGATCAACTTCTTTTAAAATGTTGTTTGTAGGGAGGCTAGGTGGTGCAGTGAGTAGAGCACCAGCCCTGGAGCCAGGAGTACCCGAGTTCAAATCTGGCCTCAGACACTTAACACACAAAAAATACTAGCTGTGTGATGTTAGGCAAGTTACTTAACCTCAATTGCCCTCCTAAAAGCAAAAAAATTAAAAATAAAATAAAATAAAATGATGTTTGTATCTGCTGTGTCTACTACCTTCTGGTTCTAGAAGTATGCATGATGTGCAGGTGAGCATTTTACGGCAACTATAAGTCTTTGACCTCTGTCCTTCTTTATTCTTGAACTAAATTTCTCAACACGTTTTCATCTCTTTCAAGGATTTCCATGTTTATGCTGGAATTATTAAGTGTCAAAGTGCATGTTGACTTAATTTGAAGGGTCTCTCTGAATTATTATAGTTTCTCTCCTCTTTTGTTTTCTTCAACGCTATGTTAGTGCTTAAGCTATGATGATCTTCATAGTGGTTGTTTTGCCACAAGATAACCACATATTCCATAAAGTGATATTTCTTACTGCTTTTAGATATACAAGAAAACCAACTCTACTACTTATTGGCTTCCCTAAGAACTCATGAGCCATCCTTCCATGTGGCCACAACTTTGCTCAGGCATCTGCTTTCATTTAGAATCAAGATAAGACTGTTCCTCTAGTAGAAGGTCAACTTGTAGGTCATTAGACCAAGAGCCCCCATACCCACTAGAGGAACAAAAATCAGATTTGCATTAATAGTTACTTCAAAACCTGTGTGATTCTTAATTCTTTTTCTCCTTCCCACCTAGTCTGCTGCCATCACTACAAAATCAGATGGGAGATGCAAAGAACTGAGCATCATTTTGTATTTTTCTTTGTTTTGTGGATTACCATGACCAAAGAATTCATTAAGAGGAGAAAAGCCTCTGACATATGAGGAATGTAGGTCATGGACAAGAAAGCCCAAGGAGATGGAGAACAAAATTCCATTGGGAGAGAGATTGGCTCCTTCTCTAGGTTTGTGGACCGGAGGCTCAGCTTTAATTTGTTAACAGTTAGGACTTTAGGTCTAATGTTCATTTCTCTTTATTTCTTAGCAGGCAACAATCTGGATTCCTCCATCATGCCCCCCAGAAGACTCAGGTCTTAAATTCACACCTCAGAAAAGTCCTCTCCCTCTATTAGAAGTCTCTTTCCGGAATCTCCATTTAAGGAGAGTGCCCAGGCTAGACATCTTTTCATTTCTTACCAGGTTGTAATCTAGACTCTTCCATCATGCCCACTCTGGATAATTTCCTTCTCTTTCCCCCTTTGTGCTTCCTTTTATGTGTTATCTTCTCCCATTAGGCTGTAAGCTCCTTGAAAGCAGTGTTGCTTATATTTGCCTTTCTGTCTGTCTTTTTTGCTTATATTTGTATTCCCAGTGCTTAGCACAATGCCTGGTACACAGTAGGCACTTATTTAATGCTTGTTGATTGTCTGGTCATAATGAGAATAGTTGCTTCTTAAAGCATAAATGGGCTTCCACCTGGGAGTGGTGGAAGTCCTGTTCATATTATTAAGCTCATGGGTCAATCACAAAATCTAAGTGTGACATCTGCAGGAAATTTATTATTCATTTTCTAATCCAAGACCAGCTGCCTCCTTCTGCCTTTCCCTACCACACCCCAAGGAAATTGCCCAGAAAACTCAACCACATGGGAACTGAAAGGGGGAAGTAGTATCTACATTGGCCAACAAATCTTACCACAAACCAACAAACAGGAAAACATGCGATCAGAGCCAACTGACCACAGAGAAACAAGGACAGGCAATAGCATGGATGCTGTAGACATATAAATGCATGAACACGAAACATAACCGAGATGTACACATACCCTGACACCTATGTATTTGTCTGTGTCTCTATGGTGCTTGTATACACGTGAGTTTCGTGAATTGTGTGTGCACTCAAGGTGATTTTCCAGGGATGAGCAGGTTTGATCTGGCCCAAATTTCTTAGTGTGGGCTATTTCCAATGTGAAAACTCCCTTTACTGATGCAGAGTGGAAACCTATCTATAACTTATAGTCTGAAAGAGTTGTCTAGGACAACTAGATTCATGCAGTTTTTGTCAGAGACAAGACTGGTCTCTAACTCTTAAGCTTATCTGCTGCTTCTCATGTACACTTCATTGTTCATATTGTGGACAGCCTCTGAACAGACACCATGCCCCAAACAAAACATCCAAAGAAAGAGCACTAGACTTGCAGTCAGAAGGTCTGGCTTCAAGTCTCAGCTCTGCTACTTGCTAGCTACTCACTATTTACTAGCTGCTTACTACCTTACTAGCTACTTACTAACTTGGGCAAATGATTTTTGAACCTTTATTTCTTCATTTGTGAAGTGGAGGAAATAATCTTGGTTATTATCTAGCATAGGGTTGGAGAACCTGCAGCCTCAAGGCTAAATGTGACCCTCTAGGTCCTCAAGGACATCCTTTTGACTGAATCCAAACTTCACAAAACAAATCCCCTTAATAAAAGGATTTGTTTGTAAAACTGGGACTCAACCAAAAGGCCACACCTGAGGACCTAGAAGGCCACAGGTAGCCTTGAGGCTACAGGTTCCCCACCCCTAATCTATCATATGTAATCACTTTGGGGAAAGGTTTCTGTACATCTTCGGGTCGGTGGTGCAGTACACCAACCAGATCTCAAATCTCAGAGCTCAAATATGACTTCAGTCATTTACTACCTGCATGACTCTGAGGAAATCATTTCACCTGTCTAGATCAGTTTCCTCAACGGTAAAATGGAGATGATGATAGCTCCTACCTCACAGGGTTGTGAGGACCAAGTGAAATATATTTATAAAGTACTTAGTACAGTGTCTAGCACCTAGTAGGTTCTGTATAAATGCTTGTTCCCTCACACACATATCACTATCTTTGAGTTTGGGGAGGAATAACATAATATAATTAATGTAATCAGTCTAGTATAATATAGTATAGTATGATATAATATGATGTGATATGATATAAAATCATTGACTTTGTTGTCTTCTTCTGTGTCTATGTTTTGATCTTCTTTGTCACCAAAGAAGAATTCTATAGTCTGATTTCTATTCCTCTGTTTGCCCACTTTGCCAGCCAATTACTTGACTTTTGAACTCTTTGCCACAGTAGAACTCTGCTTTCAGGGTAGAGAGTGTCAGGGGTTTTGTGCAGCTGTTGTCAGAGCTACTTCTAGGCACCTGCTTCAGAACTCTCCACTGCCACTACAAGCTCTGCCACACCAGCACTCCTCCTCACCCCAAGATTGCCACCCAGATCCAAGCAGGGAAAGCGAGAGAATCCTGCCTCAGTGTCAGCAAAGAGATTCCTGCAATTGCTGTCTGATCAGCCACTTGGTCCTCCCACCATCTGTGGGCCAGGAACTCTAGAAGCAGCTGCCCTCCTGCTGCAGCAACTGGCTGCCTCCACCGCCCCAGGGGCAGGGGCTGGTCCATACTCTTCTCTCACCCAGGTCTGACAGTTTCCCCACTGACATTTTACTTTCCCTTTGGCATCTATGGGTTGAGAAGTCTGGAAACCATCCCAGATGCCACTGATTTAGTTCCCTGGGGTCTGCTTCAGTTGGTCTGTACCTCTAGTCTGAGTCAGTGTGGCCCATGCAGGACTTTGCTCTGCTCTCAGCCCGGTGCAATAGACACTTCCTGTTGACCTGCCAGGCTGACTTCAGCTGAAGATAAATTTCACTGTCTTTTTGTGGATTTTGTAGCTCTAAAATTTGTTTAGAGTCATTTTTCACAAGTATGAAAGGTGGTTGGGGTATGAGCTCAAGCAAGCTCCTGCTTTTACTCTGCCATCTTGCCTCCACCCCCACCCTTCTCTCTCTTATTGATGAAAGTGTTTAGAGATATTAATTTTCCTGTAAGCTCTGTTTTGGTTGTAACTCAAGAACTTTGGAATTTTTTTCCATTGTTGTAACTTAATAAAATTATATTTCTGCTATTCCATAATTTTGGCTCTGCCTTTGTGCAATGACTCTTGAACCACACTTTTGTTTCCACCCACATAGCCACCATCATAGTTTAAGCCTTCATCATGTCTTACCTAGATTATTAGAATAATCTCTTAATTTGTCTTAAGTCTCTCCTCTAATCCATAGTTCACCATTCTGCCAGAGGAAGTGAAGTAGGAAGCATGAAAAGAACACATATATAACAAGGGATTACTATGTGCAAAGCACTGCGATAAACACTGGGGATACAGGTAGGAAAGTAAGACAGTCCCTGCTATCAACGATCTCACTTTCTAAAAAGAGGCGACAACATATATAGGAGAGTTCAGTTACAAGTTGGATGGAACATTTAAGACTTCATACTATTTTGATATGCTATATTCATTATCAAATAGAGAAAAATAAGGGCCAAAACTAAAGTGGTGGCCATATTAGTGAAGAGAAGGGGATGGATGCATGAAGTATTGTTGCAGTAAAATGAAAAAAAACTTAACAGTTAAAATGATATGGACAGAGGAGGAATGTGGTAGGGCCATCAACGGAGACTTTTAAAGGAAGGTTGGGTTAAAGTTTCAGGGGGAAGGCATTGTTTTTGTTTTTTCAAGATAAGGAGATAATGCACCCTAAATGGAGAGTGGTAGAGACTGGACAGTCCTGTTGTGGTAGAAATCGGGAAAAGCACTGGTTTCAGAGGTAGATGACATTACTTAATGACTGTCAAGTTTAGGATGCTCCAGAGGACATCATCTTGTATATTGAAATGACAAAGTAAGAAGACAGGGAATGGAGTAGCTACTGTCATCTCCTGGAGAAAAGAAGAAATGACCTTCAGAGGACTATGATACAAATTTGGATGGGATGATAAAGACGGGTGGTGTAGACCTCAAAGTAGGAGAGGTTGCTGAGGCTGCACAATGCCTGGCCAGGGTAAGGGTGCAATTATGAAGAAGTGGTTCCAGAGGTTACAATTAAACAGGAAGACAAAGAGGAAACAGCTACAGAAAGGTAGGGTTGAGATAGATAGGGATGTGAGTATGTGGAGGCATAGGAGGGGGAGACAATCTCTGTTTCAGAAGCTCTTGACTCTGAATTATAGGGATAAGGGGAGTGTTAGCTAGAAATTTACCCATAGCAAGATCAGCAATGACCAGTTGATGGAAGTTACCTTTCTTCTAGAGTCCTATAATGACTGCAAATAGAGTCATTATGAACTTTTATTGCCTCTAATTTCCAGAGAGATACCTTGTAGTTCTGAGACCATGAAAGCAAG